>JARBWK010000008.1:17446258-17474140 GCA_030556195.1 Anolis apletophallus
ATGCCCACCAAACTCTTATAGTATTTTTCTTGGTTATGGTAGTTCTGTGTGGGAAGTTTGATTCCCTTTCATCATTGGTGGAGTTCAGAATGCTCTTTGATTGCGGGTGAACTATAACTCCCAGCTGTTGCGCAAGACCTACTTGTGTCTCTCTGCCATTCCTGCCAGGATAACTATGTTGTGTTCATCAAAACAGGCCCAGGTTTCACACTGAGTTTATAAATACAGTACATTTAAAAACATATTAACTATGTGTGTTCTTGCACCAACCCTATTTACAATCTTCTTCAGCATGATGCTCCAAAGGGCTATGGCAGACCTACAAGAAGAAGACGGCATATATATACGCTATCGCACCGATGGTAGCTTGTTCAACTTAAGCCGTCTGAGGGCTCGCGCACTAAGACTCTAAACTATCTAGTCCGTGAGCTACTTTTTTGCTGACGATGCTGCCCTTGTCGCCCATTCAGAAGCAGCCCTGCAGCGCTCATCCTGCTTTGCAACAGCTGCAGAGCTGTTTGGGCTGGAAGTCAGCCTGAAGAAAACAGAAGTCCTCTACCAGCCCGCACCACAGGAAGAACACCACCATCCTCACGTCAGCATAGGCACATCTGTGCTTAAGTCCGTTCAGCAGTTCACCTACCTGGGAAGCATCATCTCTTCAGACGCCAAGATTGACAAAGAGATAGATCACAGATTATCAAAGGCATATAGTGCATTCGGAAGGCTTCACAAAAGAGTCTGGAGCAACAAGCACCTGAGACAAAGCACCAAAATCAGTGTGTACAGAGCTATCATACTGTCCATTCTCCTCTATGGGTCTGAAACATGGGTCACCTATCGCCAACACCCTACGACTCCTCGAGCGCTTTCATCAGCGCTGTCTTCGCACAATCCTAAATATACACTGGACCGACTATGTGACGAATGTTGCTGTCCTTGAGCAAGCAGGGATCACCAGCATTGAGGCCATGCTATTGAGAACACAGCTGCGCTGGGCAGGGCACGTCTCTAGGATGGAGGACCACCGCCTCCCAAAGATACTACTCTACGGTGAACTCGCCACGGGTCAGCGCAAGAGAGGCGCCCCAAAAGAGATATAAGGACTCCCTGAAACAACATCTCAGGCTTGGCCAGATTGATCACCAACAATGGTCCACCCTGGCCTCACATCGGGAGGCTGGGAGAAGCACTATCCACAATGCTGCGCCTCTTTCGAAGACACGCCGAATGGGTCTCGAAGAGAGAAACGACAACGAAAGAACCGCAACTTGGAAAACATCACCCAAGGAGACTTTCTGCTGCGCTTTCTGCAACCGAACTTGCCTATCTCAGATTGGCCTTTTTAGTCATCAACGCGCTTGTAAAAAGCGTGGGATGAGTCCTTCCTGAATCTTCGTTCGCGAAGTAATGCCGAGAGAGAGAGAGAGAGAGAGAGACATTTAAAAACATATTAACTATATGTATTACTGTGTTAGAGTGTCATTTTGTGTCATTTTGGTTGGTGGTGTGCCCCAGGATTTTATAAATGTAAAAAATGTGCTGCGGCTCAAAAAAGGTTGAAAAGCACTGCCCTAAGGGAGATGGTGGCGGGGTATAAAAGTAAAGTTGTTGTTATTATTATTATTAATATTATTATTTGAAAGCAAGATGCCGAACCAATGACTGGTTAAACAGCATTACTTGTGGCATCCAAAATAGACACGAATAGTTATCTTTGTCTGATAAATTATGTTGTTTAACCTTAGTAAGAGATTATTTGAACTAGAATGATACATGTAAGCCAGTGCTTCCCAACCTGTGGTCCGCAAGAATGAAAATATGATCTGCAGCATCACCATTACTACACTGTTTCCTTGAAACCACATGGCAACAAGAACGACTGGTCTCGCAAAACCCTCTCATATTGCTGAGGCAACAGGGATGTTGGGAGGAGAGAGGCTGACTACCCACGAAAGATTACTACTGCCACATTAGCTCTAGATTATTAAATATGGTTTTCTGTGGATGAGCATATGGAGACTACTGGATGGAATATGTCCTGTAACAGAAACTAGAGCTGATGTGGTCTGTCCAATGCATTTTTCTGAATTAGCATCCCAAGTAACCAAATGAAATTTAAAGTTGACCAAAAACTGATTTGTAACCCTTTGGGTACTAATGTTGGAGAATGGTCCCTGGTCAAAGTGGTCCCTGTTCAAGTGGTCCCTGGTCAAAGTGGTCCCTGGTTAAAAAAAATTAAAAAAAGATTGAGAACCACTGATTTACTATAGGCTGTGACATCAAATCGCCTGTCTAATGTAGAAGAATACAAGGCAGTATCTCCCCAAGAAATATCTGTCCTGCTCTTTCTTGAAGGCATCTAGCAAATGAAAGTTCTGTCAAACTGCTCCTAAAATGAAAAGATTTCTCATATTTAACCAAAATCTACCCTCTTATAATTTAAGACCATAAGTTCTAGTCTTGCCCCCATGAAAGATCAGAAAATAGGATTTTGCTGTCTTCTATATGATGGCTTTTCAGATTTTTAAAGCAATGCCATGACTCAGTTGGGTGCTCCGCCATCTTTGGACTCTTCTCCAAAGAGTCTCTTTCTTTGGAAATTTTTAGAGGCTGGGTGGTATTTGTGTGTTCCTGCATGGCAGGATGTTAGATTGGATGGACCTTGAGGTCTCTTCTCCGTATCTCTGACCTTCCTGTGTTTACCTCCTCTGAAGCTCTTCCAGGTTATTGGCATGTAAAGTGTGATCCTTATATCCTACAGAATTACAGAATTCCATTATTCTCTACAGTAACCAGAAATAAGATATATTCATTGAAACCTGCTTATACTTTTTAATAAAATCTTTAAAATGTACTTATTAGGGTGAGCAAATCCTAAATATGACCTAGTTCTAATGTATGGACTCATTATTCAAATTCTAAATTCATGAAATTCATTTGGCACCCATAGCAGCCAAATGAAGATTATTTCAAATCACCTGCTGACCTCAAAGAGATAGCAAATAACATTGAGAGAAGCTCAGGAAAGACATTTTACTTGGTTTCTCTTTATTTATAATAGCCTCTTATGATTGATTTTGGACAGTTCTGTCAATCACCTCTGATCTAAAATTGGGAATGACCACGAAATGCGTAATCCACTGAGAGATCAGGATACGAGGCTGTTGATTTTTAGCAACTATCCCAAGATCAAAGTGGTGGCTGCCCTCCAATGTCTGTGATGTTTCACTTCAAACTCTACCCTGAAAAAAACACCTTGTTCCCATTCACCTTTCTTTAGTCTCGAGTTTCTCGTGGTAAACTATTAGTTGGCATATCCAGATAAATCAAAGTAGCCTTGGGCAATATGAGTTCTTGGGGCAGGTTTAAGGAAAATGTTGATTGTTCTCCTCCCGTTTCTCTTTCTTGGAAATCTGCCTGACTACTGGCCAAAGTGGCTCCCGTGTTAATGTGAAATGAATCAATGTGTCTGGTGATCACTGCTCGATCAAGTAGGGATCGTCTTTTCTGTGAAATGGGGGAGAGAGAATCTCCATTATTGGTTCAAAAACTGTGGTTGCTTTCTAGGATTACATGCATATATGGGTTAACCCAGGCATGGGTAAACTTCAGCCCTCCAGGTGTTTTGGACTTCAACTCCCACAATTCCTAACAGCTGAAAGGTCAATGGTTCGAATCCAGGGAGTGGGGTGAGCTCCCACTATTAGCCCCACCTTCTGCCAACCTAGCAATTTGAAAACATGCAAGTGTCAGTAGATCAATAGGCACCGCTTCTGCGGGAAGGTAGGGGTGCTCCATGCAATCATGTTGGCTACATGGCCTTGAAGGCGACTAGAGACACTGCGGGCTCTTTGGCTTAGAAATGGAGATGAGCCCCGCAAGAAGATCCAACCAGTCCATACTTCAGGAAATAAAGCCCAACTGCTTATTGGAGGGAAGGATATTAGAGGCAAAGATGAAGTACTTTGGCCACATTATGAGAAAATAGGATAGCTTAGGGGAAACAATGATGCTAGGGAAAATGGAAGGAAAAATGAAGAGGGGCCGACCAAGGGCAAGATGGATGGATGGTATCCTTGAAGTGACTGGCTTGACTCTGAAGGAGCTGGGGTTGGTGATGGCCAGCAGGGAGCTCTGGCGTGGGCTGGTCTTAATGTCAGGGGAAACCTTTACCTTTACCTATGTCCTTCCTCATTAATAAACTTTGCTTCTCATTGTTTGTGGCCACATTCTGATGTGGCTTGGCCACACATATCCCAATTTACATCTATGATATATTGGATGGTATGTTGTATAAGCAGAAATCATTCTTCTGTACAGGATTTCACCATGCACTCAGTAGCAATTCTCGTCAATGAGTCAAGAGCCACATAATTACTTTTTTCTCTTTGAGGCTGAGAGAGTGTGACAAGATGAACAAGGGGGTATACAGTACATGACCAAGTGGGGAGAGTCGTAGACCAAGGCTCTTACCCATTACTATATAACAAAGCTTTCACCTTCGGTTCAGTGTTCTACTAACACTGATTTATAGAGTTTTGTTATGATTAAATGCACTTTCAAAAAGCTAGCTGAGATCAACAATATCCTAAGAAAGGTAGTTTTCCCCCCTCTCTCTCCTTCTCCTAGCTTGGCAGTTATTTCAGTTGAATAATTTTTGGCAAGAAGCATAGATTTTGACAACACATTAAACAGCTTTTCATCTCAACAAGACAAGAAACTGTGTTCTTAAAAAATAAATTTAGCACTTAGAACAGGTGAGAGCAATTGACAAATAAAAAGCTAAATGAACTGAGAAAGATTTGCACTTCAGCGCATTATGTTGCCCTTTTCACAGCTGATTACTGAACGTTAAGATATATTTTGCATGTCTTGTGTTTTTATACTTTCGTATTGCCAGCTAAATTATTATTCCAGTGCTTTAAAAGAAAAGTAGTTGGTGTTCTGAAATCAAATATTCTCTATAAATATTTGATTTTGTATGAACTACTGAAATGGCAGAGATCTAATAGATTAATACCTTGGGCAGTTTGACTATGAATTGACCATGTTTGGACTGCTAAGGAGTCAGTTACAGTCTGTTCATACAATAAGTTTCTGTATTGTGATATTCAATATTTATTTATTTATTTTACTTCTTTGTTTTGGATGCTTTTTATCTTCATTTTAAAAAATGAAAAATAAAAAAGTATTGTTTATTTTATTTAAACAATTGTCTAAGTTTTTTTTTGCATACACAAGTATCCAGGGTAGTTTTATATGTGAATTACGGCTATTTTCTGTAAGTTGAATAAAGACATATAAGGTGTTAATATTTTTTAAGGTTTTTTTTCCAATCAGAGCAAATTCTTGAGAGCTTGTTTGGAGGTTCTAGCAGGGGAGCAGTTACAGTCTGTTCATTGTTTCTGTATTGTGACCCTTTGTTTTGGACCAAAAAATGAAAAATAAAAGACTGGAGACCTATTCGGTACACTCCTTCTATACCTGGGACTTGTTTGGAGGTTCTAGTCCTGGAGACTTCCACCTGGGGACGCGCAGCTTCAGGAGGGACGCACATGGACCAGTGAGGGAGGAAGGGGACACCTGCCTAGCCAGCCAGATCAGCCAAATCAACCCTGGCGATCAATGGGGTGACAGATGTTGCAGCCAGATCGCCCTCACATCCACCAATCAGAGCAAATTCTTATAATCTCCCATGCTAAGTGTTGATAGAAATTTAAGTGTAAACCTTGAATGGTGTTGTTTTTACAGTATGAAATAGCAGCATTATTAGTTAGGAAAGGGATAAGTATTAACAGTCTTCTTGAACAGCTTGAGAATTAAGATACAGACAAAAGAAATATTATTAGGGTCAGGCTTTAGCACAGCAGGTTAATCACCAAGCTGCAATAAATCTTGCCAACTGTAAGGTTGATAGTTCGAAGCCCGGGTCAGGGTGAGCACCTGACCTTCTGCCCAGCTTCTGCCAACCTAGCAATTTGAAAACAAATGGGAGTAGATAAATAGGAACCACATTAAACCAAGGAGGTATTTTAGACACTGCATTTTGATCAGAAAATGGAGGACATTTACAAACAAAGAAAAGCTCTTCAGCAAGGAGATGGAGCGACAGCACCCCCCTGTGGCCGGAAACAAGCACAGCCTCCAAAGGTGCTGAAAGATGGGGGAAACCTATATATATACCTCTAACTGTTGTCTGTCTTGTCATTGTATAATCGGCATTGAATGGTTGCTGTATATGTGTTCTGTGATCAACTTTGGGTGAGAAGGGCAGAATATACAGTAAATACTATAAGTAAATAAATAAATAAAGGAATTCTTAGCAGTGGTGGCAGAGAGAGGAAGAGTGGAAGGAAGGGATGGACAATGTGAAGAGGAAATGAACTATGGTCTCCTTGAACAGTTCGAAAAGGATATCAATAAGCTGAAATGTGTCCAGAGAAGAGCAACCAAGATAACCAGAAGTTTGGAAAGCAGGCCTTATGACTAACAATTTAAGGGAGTTGGGGATGTTTAGCTCAGAGAAATGGGTATGATGGGCTTATGTGTGCATGTAATGGGTAGCATTTATGTTTACTTTTTATTCATTTCACCATTCTCAGATACCCTCTGGAAGGTGACTATGCCCTTACCTTGTTGTCCTTCTCCTGCCACAAAACAACTTTCTTCACAATCAGGTCTTCAGTCATTGTTAACATTTAAAAAATTAAGTGGACTGCTGAACTTTAAAAAATATTTTACCACCAATTTGTCATTAACACAGTGTTTTAAAATGGTTTTAACTGGTCTTTCTGGTTGTTATGCTATGGGCATTTTAGTCCAATGCACAATGCACCAGGTTACATGGCGGATATAGCTTCCCTATACATTGTCACATACTGTGCATTGACACACCAAGCATTGCACATGACTACACAATGGTGTGTGTGCAACTTATTGTCGGTGATTTAGTTCTGCAGTGATGCAATTCACTAATGCGATGTTACGTCTATCATCAATATAAATAAAAATATAATGTTCGTTTGTTGGATTGACATAACTCAAAAAACAACTGGGAGAATTGACACCAAATTTGGACACAATACACCTATCAGGCCAACGAGTGACCATCACTCATAAAAATACTGAAAAACACAGTGGAAGAGACTTAAAAAGCCAAAACACAAAAATACATTACAACGCATGTGCAAAACCACATATATACACAAACACACATATATACATACGCACAAATACACACACACACATATATATATATATATATATATATATATATATATATATATATACAAACACACACACACACACAAAACACATATACTCAGACTGGGCCAAACCAATGCGTGGCAGGGGATGGCTAGTCTTTAATGTGTATTATAATGTCAGAGTCTGAGATTTGGTGCTTGGATTCCAGCAGCCAAACTCAAGGCCACTGACCTCATCGAGAGATAGTGCACCTGGCACTGCCTGCATGGGAAAGGAGAGCCAGTGAACCCGGCGGGAGATTTCAGCGGGCTTTCAGATTTGCGCAAGATGCTGATTCTTCGAATGTGGGGGAAGGTATGTAAAGGAGTGTCCCATCTTGTAACGGCACTCCTGGCTTCTTGCATGTTAGTATCCTATGGTAAAAAATTCCTAGTGATATCCAGATGGCATTCTGTGTCCAGGGCCGGATCTAGGTAATTTTAAATGGTAAGCGAACAGTATTTTGGCGCCCCCCCCAACCACTCACACACACACACACACACATATATATATATATATATATATATATATAAATGTGTGTGTGTGGGGGGGAGGCATAGACAAATTTTGGCCCTCCAGGTATTTTGGACTTCCTACTGGCTGTTTGGAATTGTGGGAGATGAAGTCCAAAACACACGGAGGGCCAAAGTTCGCCCATGCCATATGTATAGGTGAATAGATACAGATATAGACACACACACACACCTTCCTTCTCACCCTTTTCCCCTGCCCTCTTACTATTCTCTTTGTGTGTGTGTGTGTGTGTGTGTGTCTATATCTGTATCTATTCACCTTCCTTCCTTCTCAGGACGTTTCCACACAGCCCTATACCCCAGAATATCAAGGCAGGAAACCCCACAATATCTGCTTTGAACTGGGTTATCTGAGTCCACACTGCCATATATCCCAGTTCAAAGCAGATAATGTGGGATTTCCTGCCTTGATGATCTGGGGGCCCTTCCACAGCCCTAAACCCCAGAATATCAAGGCAGGACACCCCACAATATCTGCTTTGAACTGGGTTATCTGAGTCCACACTGCCATATATCCCAGTTCAAAGCAGATAATGTGGGGTTTCCTGCCTTGGTGAGCTGGGGCCCTTCCACACAGCCCTAAACCCCAGAATATCAAGGCAGGACACCCTACAATATCTGCTTTGAACTGGGTTATCTGAGTCCACACTGCCATATATCCCAGTTCAAAGCAGATAATGTAGGATTTCCTGCCGTGATGGTCTGGGGCCCTTCCGCACAGCCCTATATCCCAGAATATCAAGGCAGGAGATCTCGCAATATCTGCTTTGAACTGGGTTATCTGAGTCCATACTACCATTATTTAAACTAAATATTGCAAAATTATGGGTTTTTTCTTGAAGTGACACACCACCCAAATTATGCTTGGTTTTTTGGCGAATTTTGACACACCATGCTCAAAAGGTTGCCCATCGCTCATCTAGTCCAAGGACCTTCTGCCTTCATACAACAAAAGATCACAATCAAAGCACCCCAGACAGATGGCCACCCAGCCTCTGTTTAAAAGCCTCCAAAGAAGGAGCTTCTACTACACTCTGAGGCAGAGAGTTCCACTGCTGAACAGTTCTCATAGTCAGGAAGTTCTTCCTAATGTTCAAGGGAATCTCCTTTGTTGTAGTTTGAAACCATTGTTCTGCATCCTAGTCTCAGGGCAGCAGAAAACAAGCTCGCTCCCTCCTCCCTATGACTTACTGTCACATATTTATACATGGCTATCATGTCTCCTCTCATCCTTATCTTCTTCAGGCTAAACATGCCCAGCATTTTAAGCCGCTCCTCATAGGGCTTGTTCTATAGGGCTATCATGTCTCCTCTCAGTCTTCAGTCTGCAGTGATGTTCTTTTGACCCACCCTCCTACACAGACATGCTTCCCTGTGATGTGCGTGCTCTCTCTCTCTAAATATAAATGTAAATATAATGTTCATTTGTGGGATTAACATAACTCAAAAACCACTGGACAAATTGCTGCCAAATTTGGCCACAAAACATACTAATACTAACCCAAGGAGGGACCATCGGTCAAAAAATTGATTTTGTTATTTGGGAGTTGTAGTTTCTGGGATTTATAGTTAACACACAATCAAAGAGCATCCTGAACTCTTGCAACAATTGAATTGAACCAAACCTGGCATATTGAACTCCCATGACCAACATAAAGTATTGAAAGGGTTTGCTTGGGAATTGACCTTTGAATTTGGAAGTTGTAGTTCACCTACACCCAGAGATCACTGTGGACTGAAATAATGTTGGATCAGGACCAAATTTGGCATGAATACTCAATATGCCCAAATGTGAACACAGATGGAGTTTGGGGAAAATAGACCTGACATTTGGGAGTTACAGTTTCTGGGATTGAACCAAACTTGGCATGTTGAACTCTTGCAAACTTGGCATATTGAACTCCCATGACCAACAGAAAGTACTGAAAGAGTTTGCTGGGCATTACCTTGAGTTTGGAAGTTGTAGTTCACCTACACCCAGAGAGCACTGTGGACTCAAATAATGATGGGTGGGCCTCTTCTGACCCTCCCTCCGCTCACCTCAGCCTCCTCCTCCTTCCCCCGCAAGCAGTAGCGTCCGTTGGCCCTCTAGGAGGGGTGGGGGTGGGTTTGGCTACCTTAGAGAAGGCGGAAGTGTTGTGAGACTGAGGTGGGGCTTGGTGTTGATTGGCATTCCTGCCATATGAGTGCTGCCTGGAGGGCGGGGCCAGTGCCTGGGCTTCTGAAGGAGAGCAGCTCCAAGAAGGGAGCTTTCCCTTTCCCCTCCTCCGTGATGTTTTGACCTACAGCGGTAGAGAGAGAGCGCGCGCGAGCGAGCTAGTGGAAGGCAGAAGGGAAGAGGGGAAAGCGCACGAGGCAGAAGGGAGGGGGAAAGAGCGGTGTGAGGGGAAGAAGATGAGTGCATGGGAGGAGGGAGCCACCAAGTCAGGGTTTATCGGACCGCAGCCTCCCTCTCCTCCTCCCTCGCTCCACGTGCATTGGCGGCAGCAGCAGCGCCGGCAACAGAGGGAGGAGACGCGCGGGGGGCAAGGGGACCTCGAACGGTGGCCGCCTCTGCCCCCTCTTCTCTCGCCCTACGCGAGCCTTCCTCCCACCTTGCCGGCGCCCCTGGGGCGTGGCGCCTGCCCTGGATACGCCCTTTGCCACGTGGCGCCGTGAGGCGACCGCTTAATTGGCCTCCGCTAAGAACCGCCCCTGTCTGTGTCTTCATTTGGGAGTGGCTATAGAGAGCTGACATTATAATATGTATAATATATTGCATATTTTATTAGAACATTTGCAAATGAAAATCTTATATGGCAGAAAAGCAAAATGTCATTCAATTAATTATTCAATCAAATAAATGCATACATTAAAAGAAAGCATTAGGTATTTTAGAAGCATTTGAGCTTAATGTTTCATTTTATTTCTTGATCTTTTTTTTTAAAAAAAATGGATAAAAGGACAACACAAAAGGGGTTAACAGGATCAATTAATGGTGACAATTACTTTAAGTCTTGCAAAAAGCACCCAGCAAATGATTTTTCAGAAGTCATTGTCCTCCTACAAGTTTTTGCAATGGCTAAGATTCCCCACTGCAAACAAGCCAACCCTCCGAGGAAAGAAAAATGTCCCGAGGTTAGGTAGAACATCACTGAAAAATACTTTCATGTCTGACTCATGAAAGTTGGAGCTCTACCTTGACACTGTCATATGCTGATGCACCGCTGAAGTTTAAAGGAATTCCTTTCTCAACTCATTGTTTGGCTGGCGATGAAACGAAACTGAAGAGCTTGTTCAAAGTTACATTTGATAATTACACAGATAACCGCCGCTATCCTTGTACGCCAGTTGTGTAAATAAAGTGTTGCTCTTATTGGAAGAAAAACCTGTTGTTGATGAAGCCAAATGCAACAAGCTGTTTACAGCTACAAAGTTATATTGCTATAAAATACTATTTATAGCATAGCTGTAATTGCAATTATGGGCTAGCATTTTCCATCAAAGCAATATTTCTTCATAATTTACTAACAAAAATTCAGATTGCAATGGAGTTTGACCTCCCTAAAACCATGCACAACCCTTTCTCACTAAGTTTTGGACTTGGGAAGGGACTTCAGATCACTAGAATTGCAGTCTTTGGAGCCCATCTGTAAAGTTCTCATCTAGGGATGTTCTCTTGTTGTTTCTTCCAAATCCAGGCAATGCTTCATTGCAACAAGTTCTCTACTTTCTTCTGAAATATGGGCAAGTTTCTGAACTTCGTATGCACTTAAATTTCAAATAGACAAAGTGTACTCAATAGACTTGTGCATAGATGTGTTTTAGCCTTTTTCCTTTGGTTGCTTCAGCTTGTTTGGCTTCTCCGGACAGCCATATTGGCAAGGGTTCAGCCACCATATTTTTTTCACCTGAAACAGCCCACATGGCTGCCGGATGCAGCTTCTTCCCTTCTATTCAGGAGCACATGGCACATGCTTTCTTAACCCCATTGCTCAAACCCAGGCTTCCTTGAAAGGAAAAAGGAAAGGGTCCCAGGAACAGAAAGGGGAGCTTCATAAGTTCCCCATTGTTGCCAATGGGCCGGATCTTCCCAGATCTTTCGGCTGCCTTGCCAAAACCAGATTTTTCCATGAGCCAGTTTTCTGGATGCTCCCGAAAATGGATCTGGGTACCCAACAAAATTTGGGTACCAAAAACGGAATACCCTCTAGCCAAATTGCACAAGGCTAGTATTCAAGCCAGGTTCTGTAGACTTTTCAAATGTGTGCATAGTCTTCCACATAGTTTTCAAAAGTCAGTATTTTCAGATATGTCCATGCTTATCCATGCCTGTGCATATTTTGGAGCTCAAATCCAATCAGGTCTGTGAAGAATAAAAAAAATGTGGGCTGTTGTAAAATTCAGTCACAGCACACATATCTTCCTAATACTAAGCCCACATTTATTTATTTTTTAGAAAAACACAACTGAAAATGCAGTGGAGCTTGCTTCTGATGAAACATGCACGGGATTGCATTGTACAATATGATTTTTCCCCCTGAGGCCACAGAATGATGAATATTCCCCGGCCTTGATCTGACAGTAGTCATACAGAACTAGTTGCATGCTTTTAACAGATTTGTGAATGATGACATGCATCTCTGTTAACAGAAGCACAATGGAAGTAAGATGAGGACAAAAAGGGAAAGTTTAGGGAGGACTGAGAAACTGGGACATTTTAAAAGCAACTGGAGAAAAGGAAAAACAATTAATTGGGACGTTGCTTACCAAATTTGGACACATGGAGGATATGCATTTGCTTACAAATAAGAAGTAGACTATCTGCTCTGGAGCATAAGTGATGTTATTTGGATGATGTGAAGTTGACATAGTCCAGCCAAATCCCAAAAGGCCAAATTCCCACTCAATAAGTCCGACAGCTACCTAGCTCCTTCTCTGAGGCCTCAGGAGACACTCCTCTCCCCTCTTTTTAACTGTGAGAAGCCTATTTTACTGAAAAGCTGACGAGACAGTGGCAATCTTGATGCCTGAGATACTTGCTTTTTCTTTTTCCTGTCCATCATGTTTTCGTTCTGAGAGTGAATCTACATTAAAGCAGTTTGACACCACTTTAACTGGCATGGTTCAATGCTATGATATTCTGGAATCTGTCATTTGGTGAGCTACCAGCACTCTTGGACAAGGAAAGCTAAAGGCCTTACAAAACTACAACTCCCATGATTCCATAGCATTGAGCCATAGCAGTTAAAGTGGTGTCGAACAGCAATAATGCTACAGAGTAGAAGCACCTTTCTAAAAAGACTATACACTTAAGATCAGGGACAGTCTTGTATTTATTATTCATCCGCAAACATATTGGAAAAGGTTTCCAGTAGCAGAATATAAATGATAGAGAGAAAGATAGAAAGCGAGAGAGAAGGAAACTGTGCTTTTGGATAGTTAACATAATTTCAGTTTTAGCAGTCCTCTGCTTGCTGTCAACTTTCAATCAACGTCAGAAGGATTTGAATGTAACTTTCAATCTAACCAAAGAGCTTGTTTGTGACAGAATCCATGGTGAATGCACTTTTGTCTCTTCTGCTTAATTGTGGCATCAGGGGGGGAGGGGGAATAATATTACGGTAGAAACATCACCACATTCATTTCTGACAGACGACACTTAACAAGTTTATGCTTTGTTTATGACATACCAAATGCATTTCTGTTAATGTAACATTTCAGAGCTAATGAACCAAGACTTTCCTCCGAGGAGTCAACAATGGCAAACATTACTGTTTATCACACTTCATGTCCCTCACCGCCATATCTTATACTTCTTTCTATCTTGGATTTTAGAGACACAACAATATCAGATTAACAAATCAAAGAGAGAATGCATTTAGAGAATCAATCACCAATAAACCATAAGATGCATTCAAGACACGGAGGAACAGAATAATCCTGTCAGGACTCTGGAAAGTTTTTCCTGACCATCAAACCTTTGCATGTTGGTGGCTACTGGGAACACTGACATTTTTTGTTCCAAACTTTAAAGGTGTTGAATCTATTTCTGAAATAGATAGCAGTATGGAGAAAGCCCTTAAAGCTCAGATTAAAACCCAGAATGGATTCACCACATCACTGTAATGGAAATGACCACCCACTCCTGACTTCATAAATGTATCAAGGAAAATAATGGTGATAATAAGCAAGGAGAACCAAGTTGGCCAAAAGTTTCAAAGGCTAAGCTTTACTGGTTAAAACTGGATGTGTATTATGAGCAGATACAAGTATAGTGAGCCCTCCACTTTTGCAAGTTTATCATCTGCAGACTTGATTATTCATGGACCTCACAACCTCTGAGGATGCCTGTCATAGATGAAGATGAAATTTCAGGAGATAATGCTTCTAGAACATGGCCATACAGCCCAAAAAACCTACAACAACCCAGTGATTCCAGCCATGAAAGCCTTCAACAATACATCCATGGATTTAATATCATAATTTCTGTGGCCATTCTGGTGCACAATCTTATCTAGAATGAGATTGTGGAGTGGATGGCCATTACTTTTCATCAGTTTTCAATGCCATAAAAATTGGGTAAGACTCAAAAAGGAAACTGTTCTCCTGTGTTGAAGGTCCATATCACACTATACTGTTATAGGGCTAGTATTCCACTTTAATTTCCATTAAAGTGGAGGAATAGTGCTGCAGTGATGTATTTCTAGGTGCAAAAATTACTGCAGATGCAGAGTGTAGCCAGGAAATCAGAAGACGTTAACTTATTGGGAGGAGATCAATGACCAATCTCGATAAAATAGTGAAGAGTAGAGACATCCCACTGGCAACGAAGATCTGCATAGTTAAAGCAATGGTACTCCCCATAATAACCTGTGGATTCGAGAGCTGGACCATAAGGAAGGCTGAGGAAAGAAGATAGATGCTTTCGAACTGTGGTGTTGAAGGAAAATTCTGAGAGTGCCTTGGACCACAAGAAGACCAAACCAATCCATACTCCAGGAAATAATACCCAACTGCTCACCGGAGAGAAGGATATTAGAGGCAAAGATGAAGTACTTTGGCCACATCATGAGAAGACAGGAAAGCTTGGAGAAGATAACGATGCTGGGGGAAATGGAAGGAAAAAAGAAGAGGGGCCGACCAAGGGCAAGATGGATGGATGGATCTTGAAGTGACTGGCTTGACCTTGAAGGAACTGGGGGTGGCAAGGGCAGACAAAGAGCTCTGTCATGGGCTGGTCCATGAGGTCATGAAGAGTTGGAAGTGAATGAACAAATAAACAATAAAATGTAGTGTGATAAGGCTTAAAAGTCAATCACAAGTTCAGAACAGGTTGTGTAAGAAAACATACAGACAGAAAGCTTGTGATTTAACAAAAATGAACAAAGATGTCACTTGCTGCAGGTCTGGGGCCAAAGGAAAGCAAGCACTCCAAGAAGGAGACCCTATCACAGACCAGCCTATAATATTAATGAATAATTTGTAAAGACACATGAAAAGTCCAATAAATTACACCCATTTCTTCTGTTAACAGATACTTAGGCTCCTAGTAAAATAACTTTCCTGGAAAAGAATTGTTAGATTTGTGCAGGAGCTCCGCTCTGTAATTTAATAACAGATGGAGTTCCTAAGGGCAGGCAAAGTAGTTATTATTTACCTGTTCCTGAATTGGAGATAATTATTGTCTTTGCTCATGGTTGCAAACTAACTCTTGATTTTGTCCTGGAGCCAATCCTTTCAATGGTGGAGATATTCCCTTATCCCATGTTTTGGGAAGCATGCTCAGGTATCCAGTGTTTGGCCAGGAAGTAATGTTACATCTAGGACACATCATTTCTGGGGGGCCTAATCCAAGAGACACTTTGCTGAGGCAGAGCTATTACATAGCCCAATCAAAAAAAATCTTAGTTTTTAGGCCTGTTCCTGGTGTTATTTAGAGTGCTGATTCAGAAAATTGCACTGGATAGACCGCAGCAGTTCTAGTTTCTTAGATATGGTTATCATGATTTTCTGTAGGTTGGCAGATGAAGACTGGTATATGACATGTGGTTTGAATCTCAAAAATTAAAGCTGATAGGGGAAAACTAGTGTCATTTTTTGAATCAGCAGGTCCAATATACTCAGAAGTACGTATAGATAGCTCCTGTAAAGTTCAAACTAAAACACAGAATGGATTCAACATGCCACTGAACCAACCAGCTGCCACTTGAGGTTACCTTTAGTGGGATGGATACTGCCCACTAGGCTTGGGCCCGGATCAGTTTGACCAAAAGTGATTTGCAATATTCAGTGGTCCGTTTCATGTAATCCCCCCCCCCCCAAAAAGAGAACGGGGAGGAGGGAACTGAATAGCTGGGCAAAATGGCTCAAGAGAGCCAGTTTTATTGGCTAGTGGAGAGGATGGAGTTAAGTCTGCATTATACCTGAGGTAGAGGTCTGCCGCAGGACTCCTGGAGAAGATCCTGCATCATCTCCTCTTACTCCCTGGCAGCGGAAATGTTCCCAAGGCTCTTCCTTCATAGTGGGTGCTGCTGCACTTGCATGGAGTGGGCATTGAAAAGTCTCTGAGTTCCTCTCAGAGCATGATGGGAGTTGAAGTTTCTGTGTGTGTGTGTGTGTGTGTTTCTCAGCCAATAAAAGGCCTGGATGTGTCCATGCTCTGATTGGCTGAGAATGGACACAACCTGCAACCACAATTCCTAGAACCTTCTCTTGCGGTTTGTCTTCTTTTAAAAAAATGTTATGGTAACAACTTAAAATAATTCTTAAAAATAGATTGGTGAATTGTTCTGATACTTTGTAGGCCTGCAGTTGTAAATGGGATCTAAAACTGAGGTAGGTTTCATGAAGATAGAATCATAGAGTTGGAAGAGACCTCATGGGCCATCCAGTCCAACCCCCTGCCAAGGAGCAGGAAAATTGCATTCAAATCACCCCCGACAGACATTAAAATGACTGAGGATTGAGCCTTTAAAGTTTCCAAATCTTTGCTAATGGAAATGGTAACACTCCCCTCAATTCGAGTAAATTCGAGTAAACAGAATGAGGGGTTAGCCGAAAATGGACCCCGAAATGGCATGCCTTTTGGTTGAATTGCACAAGCCTACTGCCCACTTCTTGTTAATATCAGATGTCATCTCCACATCTGGTTTCTGCTCTTCTAGGCAGGGCCAGCTGTGGCAAAGGGTAAAAGGGTATCTGCCCTTCCTCACCCTGGGGCTATCTAGAGTGGCAACTGTGAGAAACATGCAACCTGTGGGCAAAATGTAGACCCCAGACTCAACTGCTGCATCTCCTCCTCCCCCCCCCCCCCAAATCCCCTTCCAGTCTCTCTCCCTATGTGCTCTGCTTTCTCTTCAAAATGGTGACTGGAAATGAATCAATGTCACCCTTGATTGACATTTTGGAGGAGAAATTGAGGCAAATGGAAATAATTTGCCAATTGGGATACAGCCCATGAGCAGGAAAAAAAACTCATAAAGTTAATCCTGTAGTAACTCCTGAAGACTTTTCAGTTGGCAAAGTGGCTGTATACCCGCATCCCAGTGACAAGCAGGAGTCTGCTCTTCTGCACAGGAACAACATTTTCCTTTGCTTCACAAATGTTTGATTCAGAAGGAGGAACCAGGCAGTTGTCAACCATTTGAAACTTGAGAGACATGCTATGGATTTGAATTTTATAACACATTCCAGAATGTAATGCAAGTACATAATTATCTGTCAAAGCCAGCGAATTTGAAGTTTTCACAAAAGCTGCATCATAATAAAATGCTACTGTCATAATAGCTATTGTGATGTTCTCTCCAAAGCTCTTTTCCACTTGGAAGTATAATAGCCACCGAATAATACTCTAGAATCTGCTCATTTAAGCCTGAAACAGATGTTTAACTGAAGGAGAATAATGTTTAAAAAGGATTACAAACTGAAACAGGAAGTATTTTGTGCCAAGAAGATTGCGCTTAATGTCCTTCATGATGTTGACAATACAGTGGAATTGACATTTCAGACAAAGGTTTGCTTTTCATTTATTTGGGATCGTTTCTCTACATTATGAGAGAAATCATAATGCCTACAAATACTGACATAGAAATGCTTAGAAATGTGGGCTAAATAGGCCGACACACCCATTATTGGGGTGATTTTGTGAAACTGACACCTGGACAAACACTGAGCAGCCGCGTCTGTCATCAGGCATAGAAACTGATCAGAAAGGTCAGAGATGCAGCAGACTCCGCAGAGCTTTATTATAATAATATGTATTTAGCTCATTCTCTGTGATTCCTCTTTGATCTGAATGGTAGACACAGCTAAGGGGCTAAATGTTTGGTGTGTAGAGTTTCTATAGGTTCCATCGTCTTAAGAATTCACTAAAAACTGGAAAATGTATATGAGTACTACAAGCTGAGCATCCCTTATCCAGAATTCCAAAATCCAATATATTCCAAAATCTTAAATTTTCCACTTGAGTGGCTGAGACAGTGACACCTTTAATTTCTTGTGTACATCAATGTGTACAAACTTTGTTTTAAAGTATTTTAAAGCATATAAAATTACCTTCATGCTGTGTAGGAAAATATAAATAAAGTGTTGTTGTTATTATTACATGAATGTTATGCTTAGGCTTGGATCCCAACACCAAGATATCTCATTATGTATGTACATAGATGCAAATACATGTATTCTGAAATCCTAAAAACATCTAAAATCCCAAACACAGCTTTTTAGATAAGTTTCCAGTGCAATCAATGAGTTTATTTTTTGTGTCAGGAGCTACTTGAGAAACTGCAAGTCACTTCTGGTGTGAATTTTACATGCATGAAAAATTGCTATGATGCAATAAAATACACTCCTTCCAGAAGCCCTGTTTTGCAAATAATGCCAACATAGGGCCAGTCTAAACCAATAGATAGTAAAGTCAGTCTCCTAACATAGATCTTTGGGAAAATAGAGTCTGTCTTGGGTTGGAAGGGATGGTTGGTGTCTTCTCCCAGTTTTCATTATCACAAACCTTTGACAGACATGTACTGAAATAAGTGAAAATTATTTCCCTTGGCGCTGCTTAGGAAAATCCTAGGTGGAGGGCTGCACTTTTTTTCTCAGCCCAAATCTGGTTGACCCTTCAGTTAGAACCAGCAGTTCATGCCACCTTGCAATGCAATGAGATGGACAGGAGAGGGTTAGTTTTTTATTCAGGGCAGAAGATAGCTTTTGATGGCTAACCCATAGTCATAATTAGATTGTGAGATCTGAATGAATGTGTGCCTGAATCCCAGGAGTGTCTCTCTCTGTGCCTAGGCCTTGCGGAAATACAGTTGGATACCCAAATCCATGCATTTTGCATCCTCAGATTCAACCATCCATGACTTAAAAATATTTTATTTTTAAAATTCCAAAAAGCAAAGCTTGATTTTGCCATTTGAACACTCTTTTAGTTCATTGTAAGTTATAACGGGACTTGAGTATTCACTAATTTTGGTATCCTTAGAGGGTCTAATTTTGGTATCCTTAGAGGGTCTAGGGACTGCTTCATGGCTCTTTCGGCCTTCACATGGCCCTTTCGGGCTGGGCCATTTCACCAGGAGCTGCTGGTGAAAGGGAAGCCACACAGGATGACTTGTGGTGGCCCATGTGCCCTTCCTCCTTCACCATCACATGTTGGAGGTAGAACAGGGAGTGTTGGCACCCTGTCCCCATCAGATGGGAGAAAGGGCAGCAACATGCATCAATGCACATTTTCCCACAACCCTTTCCCCCATCATACAAGGAAAAGGGGAGGAGTGTTTTTGGGTAGCTCCAACAGAGCTAGCCGCAGTGGTGGTGCCATGCATTGTGTGATTACATTCCGCAGGCCCCGTCCAGGCCATTATTAAAAGTCACTAACCAGGGTTATTTTGCCCCATGTGAAGAGGTCCCAAGAAGCAATACCAAGAGACCACTATAATGAAGCCTCACCTTCAAATCTTCTACTCTTGGGGTGGGGCGGGGACCTATATGGTGGTTAGCTGGCATTTGTGGCAATCACAAAGCCATTCCTCTCACTATATTTCAGTTTGTTATAAGTTCAAAATTATGACCTCATCACATGGAGCATTTTCCCATTGTAGGACAGTTCATCTCAATTTCTAGGACAAAGGAGGCATGGAGCCCATCACATGATGCTTGCCTATTTCTGGCCATCATCCATTGCCCTTTTTCCTTGAAATAGAGATGAAGTGTGCTGAAAAGAGGGAGTTCCGAGCCCCTGGCATGCCCCTGAGCTATTGCTAATGCCAAAAAACACATGTGATGGGATCTGACAGATTCAACCATTTTGATTAATTTCAGTGATGTGGAGGAATGGGCTTTCCTCACCACTTTGCTGTCACCACATTTTCTCCTTAATAGTAGTCTATGCTCCATAGGAAGTGGTGGATT
Source organism: Anolis apletophallus (assembly GCA_030556195.1). NCBI lineage: Eukaryota > Metazoa > Chordata > Lepidosauria > Squamata > Anolidae > Anolis > Anolis apletophallus. Next base: position 17,466,436 of record JARBWK010000008.1, read on the forward strand.
TTTCTGTTACACAACATTTTGTGAAGTGTCCCTCCATGATTCTTCTGTTTTTTAAAATGGTTTAAAATATTGTGGGTTCAATTGAAAGAAATACTTTAAAAATGTGCTGATCTCCTCTAGAGAGACACTACCAAATTGAAAGGAGTGACATGGGAGGAGCCATTGCCTCCTCTGGTGTGCAGGGCTTTGAGAGGGTGAGGGATCTCTTTGCTTTTGGATATTGAAGTTTTCCCTAATTTTAAAAAAGTAATAAGGAGAGGTTGGAGAAAAGGAATCTTCATGTGATCGTTCCTAATACAGGCAACAATGGGCAAGAGAAACATGTGCAATGATAGAACCTGAAATGGGACAATTGGGGATCTAATAGTATGAATTCCTTTGCTAGACAGATGGTCGCCCAATGCTTCTCAAGGTCCATATGATGAGGTCTTTAGTTTTTCATTCCTAGGGTTGCCAGATCAATATTTAACTAAACATATCAGAGACCTGGCTTTTGAGAACCTACCAAAACCTCGGGGAAGGGGCAAAAATTCACAGCAGATTCAGTTGTTTGCAGGGATGGGGGAGCACCATGGTGGAGAGAGATATACAAGGAGATAGGTATTATCTATGCCAGGGGTGCTCACATTTTTTCAGCATGCGAGCTACTCTTAAAACAGCCAAGTTCAAAAGATCTACCTGCTCCCGCGCTTCCGCCACCACGCGCTCTTGCCACCGCGCATGCTCCTGCTGTTGGTTTCTGCCCGCGCAGCGCTTCTTCCGCCTGCGGGGCATTGCAGGAAGGAGAAAGCATGAGGCAGGGCATCCAGAGGGAGCGCTCCGCCCTGCCTGTCTCGCCGGCAACAGAGGCTGCACAGCTGCTTCTGGACGAGAGAGAGGCAAGGCGCTCCCTCCAGAGGCCTCGCCTCGTGCTTCCTTCTTCCTGCAAGGCCCCACAGGCGAAAGAAGCACCGCGAGAGCGGAAGCCAGCAGCAGGAGCGTGCGCGTGCGCGCGCATGGCAAGAGTACCCTATCCGGCTGGTGAGGGCTGAAGATCTACTAGTAGCGCCCGAGCTACCTAATGAGCACCCCTGATCTGTGCAATATTTGCTCCATAAGCAATCATTATAAAGGCTTATATGAAAGTCCCTACAGTCCACAAACTCAATTTATTTTGGAGATCCATATGGCATTTTCTCCATTCTGAAGTATTTCTTGGAAATAATTTCCCAATATTTTACAAAATGAATTATCTCTCTACTTAGCTGTATGGCTATAGTAACCCAAAACTGGCTAAGAAGGCTGCTGCTAGCAAAAACAAATCCAGATTCAACATATTTATTTATTTATTTAAAACTTTTATACCTCGGCCTTCTCACCTCCGAAGAGGGACTCAGACCAGCAAACAGCACGTATTCAATGCTAACATTTAAAATATAAAAAGATAATACATTTACAATAAAATTTACAATAAAATACAATACAATAAATACATTTTAAAAGCCTTTCGCCAAAGTAAAATCAAGTCCAACTTAATCCATATATTTGGTCCAACTTTAGTCGCTTCGCGATCTCCTCCTTCATTCTGCGAAGGCCTCATTGCACAGCCATGTTTTCACCCACTTCCTAAAAGTCAGGGGGGAGGGGGCAGATCTAATTTCATTTGGGAGGGAATTCCACAGCCGGGGGGCCATCACAGAAAGGCCATGTCCCTCATCCCCACCAGACGTGCCTGCAAAGGTGGTGGGACCAAGAGCAGGGCCTCTCCAGACAATCGTAGCACTCTTGATATTTCATAGGGGAGACAGGTAAACATAGGGGAGACAGGTAAACAGTCTTCATAGGCAACCCCATGTAGAGAGCGTTGTAGTAGTCTATATGGGATGTAACCAGAGCGTGGACCACCGTGGCCATGTCTGACTTCCCAAGATACGGGCGCAGCTGGCGCACAAGCCTGAGCTGTGTAAAAGCTCCCCTGGCCACTGCCGAGACCTGGGGTTCCAGGCTCAGTGATGAGTCCAGGATCACTCCCAGACTGCGAACCTGTGCCTTCAGGGGGAGTGTAACCCCATCCAACACAGGAGTACCTCTGTCTTGTCTGGATTTAGTTTCAATCTGTTAGCCCTCATCCAGTGCGTTACAGCGGCCAAGCACCGGTTCAGGACTTGAACAGCCTCCTAAAAAAATGACAGTAATGTTTAACTAGTGAAATATTGGTAAAGCACTTTAGCATTTTGACTGCATGGGCTCTGATTAATAATAAAGAAGGCTCAGTGGAAATGAGTGAAATCAATTTTGAGATGTGCAGGAGGTTAGATGTGATGTGTGATCAGTGGAAGGAGGAAGGACACGACGGAGATGGATGAAGAGAAAGCTCGAATATTTCAAGAATGAGTTTGGATGTAAACCTAGGAATATACAAGTATGTAAAACAAGAACTAGAAATTCTTGATATTTCCTGGAATCCCCCACTTCTTGATGAGCTCTAACATTCCTAACAGAAGCAGAAATAAGGCTATGAATAGCAGGTTGGGGATGTGAATTAGTCACACAGGTGACTAACAACAAAACACACACATGCCATTTTCGAAACCACCAACTCCGGACAGCATCAGTTTTCAGGTGTGTTTTCCATCCCACAAAGACTAAATGCCTACAAGAAGGCTTTTCTTTGAAGGTGTTCCTATTAACCGAGTTGTTTGTTAAATGCAATGTTGTTTTAACTTGTAGCTACTCAGTGGGTGCTTAGCTATGTCAATGAATGCTTTGAGGAAAGAAACAGGGATGTTTTAAGAGTGTTTTTTTGTCCCCTGTTCATTGCCCCTTTCAAAAAAAGCCCCTTCTCTTATTTAAAATCCTCCTTTTGTTTTTCTGCAATTTCAACTTTAGTTCCCCCCCCCCCCTCCTTTCTGCTTTTGCCTCTTTGAAACTTCCCGTCTTTGTAGAATGCCAGAAAAGTAAACAGCCAAATGTGGAAGGATGCTCTCTCTAGACAATGATGTCTCCAGCAAGTGTTTCTAAGTTAAGTGCTTCTTTCAGTGCAGCCATTTCTATCAGTCTGGTAAAAATTTGGCCGACTTTCCTACTGACATCCGTGCCTCAACAGATGATGGATTTCTTGGATGTTTGGAAGGACTTTGCATCTTTGAATGATTTGCACAGATTCCTTTTCTGAGAGATGAGGATAGGCATTTGTATAAAATGAAGCACCTAGCTAGCTACTGTGTTTGTAAAGCAATGGGGAGAGTTATTGACAAAAAAGTATTGGATGGGTATGACTTGGAGAAATTTTGAATGTCCCTTTGAAGGCAACCTGATGTGGCCCTCAGTGAAAATGAGTTTGACATCCCTGATTTGTATTATTATTATTTTAGATAATTTTTATTAAAAGTTTTCAGAAGCATAAAAAAGTGGGAAGGGCAATGGGCAAGATTTGGGAGGTGAGGGATTTTGGGAAACAGGGGAAATGGAAAGGGAAGGAGTAGTAGGGGGAAAGAAAAAAAATTGTGCTGACTTCCAATTCTATTCATTGTGTTTTGTTGATTCTAGTTCTCCTTTATTTCTTCAGTCTTCCACTCCTCAAACTGTTTATAATCCTCAGGGTATGTTGGTTGATTATTCCTTCTATTTTATATTATTATCTTCCATTTTTCTTGTTTCATATGTTCCGTTAGTAACATCCAGTCTGTTGGCTTCCTAGTTTTCTTCTGGTCTTTTCCTAGTTGTTGAGTCAATCTATTCATGGTCATTAATTCTATCATTTTTATAGCCATTCCTTCTGTGTTGCAGTTTCTTTTGTCCTCCAATGTCTTGCATAAATAATAATAGCCACTGTTGTTAGGTAATTGAACAGGATATCTTTGTTTCTCTCTATATCAATGATCCCCAATAAGAAATATTCAGGTTTTGTTTGCATTTTTATTTGTAGGATCTTCTGGATGGTTCCATGTATTTCTCTCCAAAGGTTCTGTGCCAATTTACAGCTCCACCACATGTGGAAGAATGTGGCTATTTCTTTTTCACATTTCCGGCATTTAGCATTTAAATTTTTATTACATATAGCCAATTTACTTGGGGTGATGTACCTTTGGTACATCTTTTTAAACAACTTTTCTTTTAAGTCACATGAGTAAGTATATTTCAGTTTAGTATTCCAGATCTTCCCCCATTCCTGCATTCTCATTATATGTCCTACGTTTACTGCCCATCTTACCATACATTCCTGGTTTGTATTATTGATTTGGCCAACTATTAACGTTCACACATACAATGAACAAAACATCATTTCTCCAAGGTGTTCTTAAATATTACTAGAGAGTATTGTTCACAAATAAAAAGGGGAGGGGTATTCAAGGCTTTTCCACTTTTGACAGGGTTCTGTTCCCTAACCCCACCAAATGTGGCAAAGCAAAATCATGTCCTCTATTTTTTAAGAGCAGTAAGAAGTACCAGGGCAACATAACCTGGCATAAGTTTCTCTTGCTTATTTGATGGGAGGGGTTGGTAATGGTAATATTTGTTTTATTTATAAAAGTGAATTCGTTACTTATTTGTTTTTAAAAAATCAAATAAGATTCATGGTAATTTCCCTAGCAAGGGACACAGCTAGCCTTCATAATGACATAGTCAGTGAGAAAAACTGATATTGTTAAGTCAACTTTGACTTATACTGACCTTATGAATGAAAGACCTTCATCATCAAGTCACTCCTGACACACTGAGCTTTCCTTAGAAGATAGCTCAGTGAAGCTAGTTAGCTCCAAGAACCTTTCCTATCTAGAATGGATTTCTTTTGACTTTAATAAACATATTATTTTTAGAACTTATGAAGTTGTAGCTCTCTACAATCCTGTTCTATCCTGCTGAATGGAAACTAATCCTTGCTCTCTACACGTAAGCTTCTGCTGGTTATGAATTGTGCTTCTAGAACTCTATATTTTTGTGGAAACACCCCAAGCGAGGGTTATTTTTTAGCCTAACAGCTCTTGATTCCTATCAAGGGCCATGGCTTCTTTGTCAGAATGTGAACTGTGTCTACATCAATCATACAATGCTGTTCAAGCTGCTTAATTTGGCAGTGTAGAGGCAGACTGAGTCTATCCATCTACTGTGCAGTCTCCCTCTTTTCCTACTCCTTTCCACCTTTCCAAGCATTATTGTCTTTTCCAATGAGTCATGTTTTCCTGTCATGATGCAAGACCTAGGCCGGCCCCTTAATCACACACACACAGAGACGATAATCAGCTAACTACTTTATTGAAGTATAAAAACAGTTGAAAAGGTAATTGTCCATAAAAGTATCAAAGTAATCCAAAAGCAAAGGTATAGTCCAAAAAGCAAACTTGGCAGTACTTCCAAAAACTTGGCAAGGCTCCGCTTGACTAGCGGATCAGGAACAAAGCAAGGCTACAAGATAAACTCTTCTTGGCAGGCCACTAGCCCCAAACTTAGCTACGTGGTTTTGGCTTCGCTACACATCTGCATAGGTGAGACGTGGCCGAAGTACTGAGGATCCGTTCCCACGGATCCTATACTTAATCCCCTTGGCGAGGCCCCCGACGCTCTAGGCTTCTCCTCCTCCAATCTGTGCTGCGAGCCCTCGGTCTGTCTAGGCTGTGGAACCAACCCCTCCTGCTGGTCTCAATGCTCCATCTCCTATCAAAGGTTCGACCTTGCCTCCCAGCACCTGCTTCCCTATTTTCGTGAGAGTCAAACTCCCCATCTGCTTCCCGGGCCTCTCCCTCGGTTGTTTCCCACATCCTTTCTTGCGAGCCTCGCCCCCCCGGCCGCTCGTAATCTTCGCTATCAGTGCTTTCGAATTCCGACTGGCCTTCCTGCTGTTTGTCAGGCCAGTCGTCATCCCAAGCCAGACTTTCTGTGGGAGAAGAAGGCCCAGTGATCTCAAAATCCCCTTCTTCTAGTCCCTCCAAATCCTCTTCCGAATCAACTGGCTCTAATGCTAGTGGGACCCCCGGTGCTGCCCCCTGCCCTCCAGGCACAAACGAGAACTGGTGTGCTACATTTCCATGATATGTCCAAAGCGTGACAGCTCCTGTTTTGTCATCTTGACTTCTAATAGAGAGTGGCCAAACTGGAAAATAAATCTTGGCGTTTGGGTTAAGCTGTTTTGAGTTTCTGAGCTACTTTGAGTCTATTTGTGAAGAGAAAAAGTGGGGTATAAAACATAATAATAATATGTCAAATCTGCATCCTCTTGTCACAGCTCAGATAAAAAAAATTCACCTACATCTCGATGCTTCAGAGAAGTGTAAAATTAGTATTATCCTCATAGTTCTCTGAAAAAGCTTATTAATGATACCAAACAGAGTTGAGCAGATTCCTCCCAGTTCTACATCTAGACTTTGTTAGATGATATCTTTGTGATATGCTGTTGTTTCCATGTTCAGGTTTAGGTCAAGTTACTTGTTAAATGATGGTGACCCCCTGAATTTCCTAAGGTTTCTTAGGAAAGGAATGCTCAGAGACTGTTTTGCCAATTCCTTCCTCTGGAATAAGGCGTACAGCAACAGGTATTATTCACCTCCTATTCAAGTACCAACCAGGACCAGCCCTGTTCACCTTCCAATATCAGAAAAGATCTGGTACCTTAGGATATCTAGGTCTTACTCCATGTGGAATAGTAGAACCAGGGCTTGCATGGTTAAGCATTGGGATGTTTTGTTTCTCAGGGACTATTCTGTCACTTCGCTCACCATTTCTTGTCTCCTCTGCCTATGCTGACAGGCCTCAATACAGGGATTGTCACTGCTGCAGCTTACACAGTGGAGAAGACACTTCACTTTGCTGCAGGCAACTGCGAGGAATGCATGTTAGAAAGAGTCCTTTTCATCTGTGGTTGAAAAGCAAAGCAAGAGGCTGTAATTCCCACCAGGTGCAGACACTCATTGGGTGTGTATGGGTCACGTTCCTGGAAGCAGTGAATCTGAAAAGCCAGCTGAGAAGTGGGAAGGAGCATGTGTGTGTGCCTTTACCAAAATCTAATTAGCAAGCTCTGTCTCCTCCTCTGTGCTGGAAAGTGCAGTGCACCTCCATAAAATATACGTGAGATCTGCGGGACATTTTGGCACCTGCATGGAAGTTAATTAGCTAATATTTGTAAAGTGCTTTGAAGAAGAGAACTTATCCTGAAGTGCTCTGTTTTATTAGCCAAAGGTGGTGGGGAGAGGCCAGCAGATGATGTCAAAGGGAGAAGGAAGGAAGAGGGCCTGATTGTCTCTCAGTCAGGCTTTGTGTCGTCCATAGATCTACTCAAGCCTGGCATTTGGAACTGGGTGCAGAATTTCTTACCATTCTGAAACATTCCAGTTTAAGAAGTAAGTTTCCAAGGATGTGACATGCAATTAGGGTTGAAAACAAGAAAGTATATGTTTATGATGGCTAAAAGAGGAGAAATGCACATGTGTGTGTTGAGGATACTCTCTTGTAGTAGCCCTAAAGATGCACCCTAAGCAATTGCTGCATTAAAATCAACATGCTGGATGACTTAGCAGCTGAGTCTTGAAAACTAAAACCCAAAAGTAGCCTCTATACAACATGAAGGTAGTTTGCAAGCTTGAGGTTTGTCATACATACATCGCTCTCCTCCAATACCATGTTGACCTTTCCCTGCATCTTGCACATCAGAGAATTGGCAGTGGTTCCCAACCTGTGGTCCGTGGACCACCAGTGGTCCACAAGAACTAAAATATGGTCTGAAACCTCACCA